>JALIZH010021020.1:0-37790 GCA_030522465.1 Rhipicephalus appendiculatus
GTTTAGTAGAGCGATGAATTGGACTCCGTGGTGGTGGTTCATCTAAATGGCTAGAACGACAGGGACTATAGGATAGGTTATGCGCAATGCCTGTCCTGTAGCCCCTGTCTCGTTCTCGTCTTTGTAATCCGCAGTGCAACAAGAACTCATGAATCCGTCCTCATTGTCTATTGCTAAGTGCCTAATTCCACGAGAGTAATGGAAATTCTTTTTTGATTGTCCTCTGCAACATGAAAAAAATAGTACAACCCCTCCCAACAGTGCAGAAAGACTTGGTAAATTGTTGGTTACAGATTAAGCAGTCGAGCCCCATGGCATATAAAAACCTCGCTGCTCAATAAAAGCTTCTTACTAGTGTTCCTTTGTATAATTTAAAAAAGAAAGATTCTGCATTTGAAGCACACAAACTGAATCGCAAACAAACGTGCACTTTTGCCCGTATGCTTTTGCCAAGCAAGCTGCAGCAACTTAGCCTCATCTCGAGTTCAATATTGCCGTAAACATACCTGCCGCAAGTCGGAGGCATTTCCACGTGATTTTTTAGGGGCGAAGCTCCTTAAAGCGGCACCCGTTCGTCCCTCGTCGTAGTCGTAGTGCGTAACCAGTCTTACGCTTTGACCTCCAAGGTGGTGCCGGTGGGAGATTTCTCCTGTGCGTTGTTGAACAATAAAAAATTCGCAGCGTGCGCGTTAACTAAAAGCCGAATTCTTCTGTCTCTCATTCCCCATTAGCAGCCATTGGCATGTTCCAGTAGGAAACGTTAGTAGAAGTAGAAGTGTTAAAAGCCAACTTCTGCTGTCTCTCATTCCCAGTAGCAGCCATTGTTTACCTCCAAGGTAGTGCCTGGTGAGATTTCTCCTGTGCGTGATTAAACAATAAAAATTTTGTTCAAAACGCCGTTGATTGATGAAATAAACCAACGAAAGACGCCAGATGTTTTCTAAAAGCAAAACGAAAAGACGCCAGATGTTTCTAAAGCAAAACGAAAAGACGCCAGCTGCTTAACGAAAGACGCCAGGTGTTTTCTAAAGCAATGGTTTTATAATCAAAACCATATCGCGATACAGGTTTGTAGTTGACGATGCTCGTTGCCGTCGGTGTGTGCTCGTATGCAAGAACCACTTAGCTTACATTTCACCGACCACAAAGCGGTCATAATGAAAGGACAACGGAAACCAGCAATAAAAGTTTGATGAAACATTTAATCAATCGTTTCACGTCAATTTTATCGGGCGAATTAACGGAAGAAATTTCACGGTTTAACCGATGATTACTTCCAGGAGCTTCGCCCAATCTCATCATCATTCACCTCGTGGATCTGCCGTCAATTTTTTCTTTCGGCTGTTCGCAATATACACGACAATACTAAACCTACACTGCTGCGCTGCCGTTTCTCATCTCATTTTTTTTTTTTCACACCTGAATACCCGCACTTGAATGTCAGTCACTGACCTTGTCCTTTTCGTAGTATCGCCACATCAGACAGCGACCTTTTTTTTTGTTGCCATTAGCCAATGCTCACTGGTTACTCCCAAATAGCACTTTGAATTGCAAGTGCATCATGAAGGAAACCGGAATCAACGCGCATTGTATGGTCAGCCTAGCACAAGACGTATCGTTATTATTTATGCTAGTCAGACCGACCACATTTACCTATTGGTTCCTATGAGCAAGCTATCTCGGTCAAGGACGATTGAGACACCACATATCTTATTGTACGAGTAATCGTGCTTTGAAGCACAAGCGCCTTGGCTTTCGTTTTGGTCATGCCTTCACAGTGTACTTGCATTGGCCAGTCATGACTTCATTGGAAGGATAATGCACTCCAATGCTTTCCCTCTCACAATCACAAAAATGAGCATCACAGTGAAGGGGCCGTCTCGGGGAATGCTTTATTGTAGTTTCCAATGGAGAATGAAACTACTACATTGTATGACAGAACGACACCTCCCGAACACAACTGCAGAAAGTGCACAGGTCAACGTCCTTGATCCAATAAATATGTGCTGCAAACAGGCAGAGTGAAGAGGGTCGCAACAGCCTGGATAACACACACACAGAGCGCTCTCCTCTGTTGGTTTTCTTGTTTTCCGGAACTCAGAGTCTTGTCCCAATGACCCCACGAGACTTCGTGGCTTGCCGAGCCCCATGGATCCTAACCAATAAGAAGCACAACATGTTACCAAGGCATCCTGAATAGAGCCCTTTAGCAGTACCAGTGTACAGTAAGCAAATACCATACCATCTTAGTTCGCACACCACTATTTTAATAAGCAATATCCTTAAGAGGACATGCTACTCGAAAAACGCAAGTTTTTTTTCCAAAATTGCATGTTTATTGTTTTTACTCATTTTGTCAAGTTTTACAGCGAAAGCTGTTATGAGATCACAACACGGGTCGTTTCTGTGCCGTAGTTGTCCGCCGCCGCCGCCGGTGTCCGTAACCAATATCGCACGAAATCAGAAAAAAAACTAAATAAATAAAAAACACCTGTGACAGAATGGGAATCGAACCCGGGTCCTCTGCGTGGCAGCCCAGCACTCTACCACTGAGCTACGCCACTGCTTGAAACTGCGGTGCAAACTGACCCTACGCAGGCTTCATATCGGGTAAGGAATCGCGTTAACGTGTGTTGTAAAGCGCTTTTTAACAGTAAAGTAAGAACCAGGCGTCACACAATGCGAATTGCGTAACGAGTGGGGCGTTCAATGCTCCAACCCATTACATAAGCCTCAGGCATAATTCTTCATCTTCGTCAGCCACAGCATCAACAAAGTGCACATAATTCGTTACAAGAGTGCAGCGGGCACCGCGCTTTTCTGAAGAATGACGAAGAATGGCATAGTAGACGCTGCCCCACTACACAAAAATTATGATTATTTATTGCGTAGTGGGTACCATGCAAGTGGGCTTGTAGTAGTTGCCCCAAGAGTGTTTAAAAGAGGCTAAAGGCCGCTCTCCTAGCTTTCGCTGTGGCTGTGCTGCGCGTTCTGCGCAGGCCTGGCGGTTTTTAGTTTCTCTACTTTCATGAAAAAAAAAAAAAATCAAGGTTGTCTTTAAACTCAAAATAGGTTAAAATCACTTTGAAAGAGCACAAGGTGGCTATTAAAACTAGAAAGAGCTCACTGTCTCAGAGTCCCATGGAAAATGACACATGGCTCATATCTCACGCATATCTCAGGCAATTTGGGGCAACTGCTCAAGTTTGGACATCATGTTTTTGATACTTTTGATGGTCAGATCGGGACGAAATTTTTCCCACATATTCCTTAACATCTGAAGAAACCCGACATCACTCTAGTATTGGCTGAACATTTTAAGAAAATGTCTTCACACACTTTCTAGTTATCTGCATTCTACAGTTAATGTGGAGCAATATGAAACAATGGCTCATAACCATTAAAGTGTGTCCAAAAAGTTTTTGCACACTGTCATGGTACAAAACAAAAGATAGGCAACTTGCTATAAAACTGACTACTTGTTTGAAATCACCATAAAAACTACGTAAACAGCAAAAATTTCATTGTCCTAGGATAAAAATTAAAGGAACTTTTTTTTTAGCAGCATCTCCCCTGAATTCATCCAAAACGCTCCACCGTTAACTTCTTTCGATAACCTTTTTTTCACTGAAAATATGGCCTGCAACCGACCGTGCAAGCATTGGATGTAGCAAGCTAGTTTTATGCCAGCACGCGAACCATGGCTAAAATGCTCTTTATCTACAACAGCTTCCATAAGTTTTGTGACATCACGCACCACATTGAGTCAAACCGCAGCTACTGCATGCCACACCCGTGCAAGAAATCGTAGTCGCTAACGCCGCAATCATAGGCAGCGTCCATGCAGTTCTGAAGACGTGTGCAGCCTACACACACCAATAGAAAACCACTATGTATACGCCACAGCTGCCATGGAAGAAAGCTAGCTTGTTAATGCATAATCATGGAGAGTATGAAGTTGCAACTCGCTACAAAGCTGACTACTTGTTTTGCGAACGGTACCGCGTTTCAGTTACAAATGCCATCTACTTTACTTCTGTGTCTGTGTTTGCACGCCTATCATCTTATCATGAATAATCTCTGCAAACGAAACCAGCTTTCTGTCATCCCACAGTTAACCGTCCGAGGTGCTCAACATTTTCTACATTTCTCAACTGCGGGAAAGAGACTTAAATTAAGGCAAACTACCATAACTTTAGACTGCCAAATAGTTTTCAGCTGCATGTGTGTTAAACATTGTATTAAATAGACTTTTTAAATTAAGGCATAGCGGTAGGAATAGGCGAAATATTATAGGAATAGGCAAATATTATAAAGAAAAAAATTGCACTTCTGTCATGACTCAACTAAAAACTTGCACAATATATTTAAGAATTGGAACTAGCATGTGCAAATGTCACTTGCCTGGTCTGAAGTGAAGTGGAAGCAAATTTCAATAGTAGCAATATTTGAACAGTAGTAGCATAGCTTTATGACCGCTTTTCTTGGCTCGAAACTGCAGCCTCAGTTTAATATAGAGCTAGCGCCGACCGCTAGAGTGCCACAGTAAAAGAAAGGCCACCCAGCCAAGAGGATGCCACTGGTGACGGCTGGATTTTTTTTTCTTCTCCACACTCCGCTCCTTCAAAACATTATTTACATTGTTATGTCGTAGCAATTATACTAACTAAACTTGAACATCTGAGAATGTTTTCTCACAAGGTGCATATACAAAAAGTAAAAAATCTCAAAGCCAGCAGATAACGCACATAAAGCCTTTTTTACAGTGAAATTGGTCTTTAAATGGCCCAACAGGCCTCAAAAGCTTTGACGTGACTGTAATGAGCTGAACAGAGAAAAGGTTGTGCACTGTTATTATCAAGCTCCCCCACAGCGTGACGGCGAAGTTTCGTGACCAGAAAATGTATTGAAGGAATATGGTAGTAGGAAGCAAGTTACAAGCACCACAATACGCCACGTTTTAAAATTGGCTACACTTAGTGCATATACGCCCATATAACAGGCTTTTAGTGAAATCGCTTCACTCAAATATCATGTTATTCGAAATCTTTCTGGTACCGACCCAAATGCATGCATATTAAGCTACATTACTTGAAGCACAAGAGCTTCACCTGCTCAGTCAAGAGCCGCTGCTCCATTCCCTGCGCCTTCTTATGCGCCTGCATTTGGAGTCCCTGGAGGGGCCGCCAAGCCCGGGTCAGCAAAGTTCTCAACTAGTGGCTCCCAGTAGCCCAGAAGAATTTGTCCTAGTTCCAGTATGTTTGAAGAGCTTTAATACCAGGCGGTGGAGATGCGGGTGGTCATGCAGTGCAACTTTCCTTATGATGATTGTGTTTTCTGAGAATAAGAAACATCATTCTGACAAAACTGTATTAAGAATGCTTTGGACAACTTTGAGAAGCAAAATAAGGAACGGCACAAGTATGGAGTTCTTTTAGATGCGAAGCATCGTATGATCGGGGCTATGTTCGTCCCTCCCGCGTCCGTCCCGCGTCCGGCCACTTTCATGAAGTAGGGAAGCACCCACTATGCGAACCAGCACAATGTAGTACAATATAAGGCCGTCAACCACCACTACAGTCACCAGAGACATGGCCGAGAGCACAGAGAGGCTGCTTAGCAATGGCTAGGCAGGTGGTGTCTGTCGCCCAGGTTGACTCCATTCCTTGATCTTGCTTGCATGTGTTCGGGGGGGCTTAGTCCGTCCCTCCTTCCCGCGTCCCCTCCCCCCCTCTCTCCTCTAGGAATCCTCTACTCTACGGAGCGGCCCCCGCGTCCCACACCCCCCCACAGCGCATGCGCGTCCCCTCCCCTGTGCTCTCCTACGCTCACCCCCTTCCTCTACTCTAGGAATCCTCTACGGAGCGGCGCGAATGACAGGTGGTGTGACAGCTGCTTACTCCGCTGGGGGGCGCCACGGTAGTTCCGCGGTATGAAAATGACGGAGCGCGCGCGCCCTCATTCTCTCTCCTGTGCAGCGCCGCGATGAGCGCCCGGACCGCTGCGTGAAACGAGAGCGGCGACGTTTCTCCCGCTCAAGCTAATTATCTCCTCGCTGCTTCGCATCCACACATGGTTCCCTTTAGCGGGAGATGGGGAAGTTTTTTTGAATACTCAAATCGTGTAAGGAAATTATTTGCTTATTTAGCCCTTCACAATTATACTGTTTGTTAGACAAACACATTTAGCCATCTATGCATTGGTGTAGAGCTGTGCACAGGCCGAATTTTAGAGCCAGAGCCCAGCCCGGGCCCGCTGACATCGGCCCGCCCGAGCCCGACGCTAGAGGGCTTCGAGCCCCCCGGCCCGGCCTGACATACAAAAATAAAAACCTGGGCTCAGCCCGGTCCAGCCTGACATTATGAAGGTTTTCTGCACAGACAACATGTCATTTTCCGATAATGTGGCATTTTATTCAACATATCAAAGTGAAACATAAGCAAACGACACATGACAGTCACTATATGCAACGATTACAAGTTGTCGTGTTAAAATAAGCTGTCCAATTATTCGGGCTTCAGTGAAGTGCGGCGCTCCTGCGTCGCACATCCCGCCCAACTGAAGGTCCGTTCGCTGCTCGCACTGGTAACCGGAATTGCCAATATATTTTTCGGAAGCATAGCAAGCTTGGAATATTTATACAGTTTGTTCTTCCAGTAGCTTATTACCTCAGATTTAGGAGAGGGGATTATCCCGTGTATAGATAATCACAAAGCTCTACTTGTGAGACTTACCCTCTCCCCTTGCAATTAAAATGGCTAAAGGAAGGAGAACAGAGAAAGGGGGCAGGGGACGGCTGCGGAGAAGGTGCTACGCAATGGAAAACATTCCGCCACATCTATATTCTGGGCTTGATTTGGGCTTTGCATCTAGCACGGCCCACCTGACAAATAACAATGTAGCCGAGCCCGGCCCGGGCCCGAGATGAGAAGACGTCGACCCGACCGAAGCAGGCCCGCAGGGCCGGGCCGGGCTACCCAAAGCCCGTGCACACCTCTACATTGGTGTAACACTGACTGCGATCCTGTACATCACGAACGACTGTTGCAGGAAATTCAGAGGCGTAATGCTCTTTGAATTTCCTTCAGTGTTTCCCTTATTTCCCAGCTCATTGTAGTCCCGTTTAGAGTAAAAATGACACAAAACCAAAACAACCTGGCTGTAATCTACCACATACGAGAATCATTTTTAAAGTCACTCTCAGAAAACTGAAATCTGAAACGGAACTGCTGCTTAAACGGAACACGTGCTTCTAACAAGATTGGTTTCGTTCTTGCATTCTGCACACCTGTTCAACTTGCCGTCAACAAGGATCGAACCAGCAGCCTTCGAATTACGTGTCCGATGCTCTACCAATTCCAGATCACGTGCTACGTGATCCCAGAAGGCAGAAAAGATTGTTCCACACTTGCCACCATGGCTATGATCAGCGCTGACTAACACCAGAGTCCTTCAATGCTTTTCTGGTCACGAAACTCCTCCGTAACTCTATGGGGAAAGCTTGCTATGTCGCCGCAGCGGCCACGCGGCGGCGCTAGGGAGCGCGCAGGGGGGCATTGAGGAGAGCTTCGCTGCGCAGGGATAGCTGGGGCCCCGAGGAATCCGGCACCATCAACGTTCAGTTTTCAGCGTTTTTCTAAATTTGTGTGACTGACAGCTGTGAGAATTGTAAGGAAGGACACGGATGGTGTACCGGGTTGTCGCTCCGACTGCAGATGTACGAGCGAATATATAGGTGTCGTTTAGTTTGCCTAGGGACGGCGATGAAATGGATGAATGGGAACGTGCAATACCGCGACAAGAAGCTGTTGGATTTACTTTCGATTCTGAACACGTTAGAGTGTGCGAGAAAGATTTTGACGCCACCGACGTTATTCGGACTGACGACTTCGTAGTGAACGGATAAAAATGTGTCTTTGTAACGCGAGAAGGCAAGTTGCCGGCCGGAGCTGTTTCTTTCATAGCTTGCTGGTTCTTTAGATTCTTCCCAGTTTATTCGGTGCTTTGCATTCTTTTCTTGTTTGCGGTTGTTAAAAGTGTCTTTTTTTCTATTTCCATTTCACTCAATGTCAACTGTAAGCAATTTTTTTTTAATTCACACCAGTTCGCCCTGTCTTTTTTTTTTTTCAATAGCTTGTTGCCTTCATTTACTGCCCTTGCACAGAGGTTTTCTACGCTAGAAAAAGTGTCGTTCATAGCTTCCCGTTTTCTGAGGTAATCTTCCAGTATTTTTTCTCTCTCTTTCAATCGTAGCATGGTTGCTTAGTTTACTGTAAATTAGTGGCTTAACAGTGTGATGATCTTAAGCACATGCATTGAAATAAGCAATTATGAAAAAGTATGAACTCGATAAGCGTTAGTGCTTCCTCAGCTTGACACTTTTTTCAGTATTTTGTGCATATTGCGTTTTTCACGTTCCAAATAAATCTAAAGCGCAACAGAGTGCAACAATCGAGAGCACACTTTCGCTCGTGCAGTATTGTCCACGTAACATGTAGTTGTAAAAGTTACACGTCGAAAATGAACAGAACGTGGTTGCAAGGTCGGAGTTAAGGCTAAGCTACAGACCCTAGAGATCAGCGTGTATCGATGCTGCACACGGACGTTACCTTTCGGAAGCGTCATCATCCCCGATTTCAAGTGTTGCCAAATGTATGTGCGTTAGGCGGCAGCGGAGTGAAGTTAGCTTTTATAAACTGTAAACACAGGAATGTAGAGCTTTTATTATTATTTTTTTTAATGCGGCCATGTACCGCGGCGTAGGTGGTCTGATTATAAATAGCGCGATCGGCACTGGCTCAACCCTCTCTGTGAGACTTCATTTTGTGATTTGGTGGGTTTATAAGGCTTGTGCAGTGTCAGAAGTCTAAGTAAATATCGTCTGCCTGAATAAATACTCTCGTGCTCCACTGCCTGAGGTAAGGAACCACGCTGGAACAACATATGCAGCGAATATTGCTGCGTCCAACCCGACTGGATCCATCGCAGCCTTGATATCTTAAAAATATGCACGAAAGTAAGTTTTTCACACGCGTATGCAACAGCCACATTGTATATCAGGTGAAGTATGAGTGGTAGTTGAATTATTACGGTTTGGTGCAAGATAAACCATTGCCTCGAACCGGCACAGCATTCAGCCGAGCAGCGCGCGCGCACGGATGCCCCCGCGTTGACCGCGGCGATCCTAGCGGCGGCTTCGGTCCCTGCATGAAACTACGGGCGGAGTTTCGTGACCAGAAAAGCATTGAAGGACTCTGCTAACACTCAAAGGTTTAAATGCCCAGATGAACCCATGAATGAGGGAACGACCGCCGCCGTAGCTCAATTCGTGGAGCATCAGATGCGCAAGTTGAAGGTATTGACTAAACATTTAGCTTTTTAGATGCGAAGCATCTTATGCTCGGGGCTATGTCCGTCCCACGTCCCTCCCACGTCCCGCATCCGGCCACTTTCTTGAAGTAGGGAAGCACCCATTATGCAAACCAGAACACTGTAGTAATATGAAGGCCGTCAACCACTACCACAGTCATCAGAGTCATGGCCGAGAGCCCAGAGAGGCTGCTTAGCAATGGCTAGGCAGGTGGTGTCTGTCGCCCTGGTTGACCCCATTCCTGGATCTTGCTTGCATGTGTTTGGAGGGGGGCTTAGTCCGTCCCTCCTTCCCGCGTCCCACATCACCACAGCGCATGTGCGTCCCCTCCTCCCCTCTCTCTCCTCTCTTACACTCACCCCCTTTCTCTCCTCTAGGAATCCTCTACTCTATGGAGCGTGAGATTTACAACTGCGTGAGAGCCAAGAATTTATCGTTCGTTTTCGAAAGGTCTTCATCACTCGTTCTTCGGCCGTCAAGCCACCCCGCACAGACCTCCTCTATTGTTAGCCGTGCCATCCGGCCTTGCAAGGGGCAATGTCCTGTCAATCGCCCCGCTCCCCGAACAGGCACAGGTGTCCCGATCAGCCAAACTTTTCCCTGGGAAAGCAAGTGTCGGTCCGGGACCCCGCGACGGTGCGGGGAAAGAGAATACTATCTATAACGAAGTGCTTCGTATTGATGCTGTATTCATCCGTTTCTTGGCGAGGTATAGCTCACTTCCAGTTCTCAAGCTCCCCACAAACACTTGGCATGTACCCTTTTTGCTGAAATGACCCCCTGGTACAGAGCACGTGATGGCATCGTCACGTCTACGTGCCTCTTTAACTGTACAATACCTCAACTTGGCTCTTATTTAAAATGCAATCAGATACAAAGTACACGTGCAAACTTTCAGCTCACAGTCTCTGCAGAATCAATCGGGAGAAAGATGGTCTATGAGATACGGTGGTGACGCAGCTTTGAGTGACATATATTCAAGCGGGGCATAGCCTGACGGCGAAGTTTCGTGACCAGAAAAAGTATTAAAGGACGATACGCTATGTTTCAAAATTTGCTATACTTAGTGCATATAAGCCCATATAACAGGCTTTTATTGAAATCGCTTTACTTAAATATAGTGTTATTCGTAATTTTTTTCAGTACCGACCAAAATGCATGCGCATTATGCCACATTACTAGAAGCAAATGAAGAGCTTTACCTGCACAACAGTCAGTTGCCAGCTATAGCGCCGTTCCCAGCGCCGTCTAGTGCACCGAGCTGTACGCTCCCTGCTGGTGGAGGAGGAGGGTGGGGCTCTCCAGCCTCCGGAATGTTCAGGAGGATGTCTCGCCAGTAGCTGATAAGATATTGGGCCCCTTCAATATGGTCTCCGTCAACATGCAGCTGGAAGGTGTGAATGTGCCCAACTGTGATCTTCTTCAAAAACATGACATCTGAGAAAAAAAAAAACCATTCATTCATTCTGACAAAACTGTATAAGGGATGCTTTTGACAACTTTGAGAAGCAAAACTAAGGAACAGCACAAGTATGTAGTCCTTGTTGAATACTCATGTAACGAAATTATTTGCTTATTTAGCACTTCATATGATACTGCTTGTTAGACAAACCCATTTAGCTATCTATGTCTCTGTATTTCATTTTGCGTTTTTTTAGTAACAATTGATCTTGTATGTCACGACTGACTGGTGCAGGAAATTCAGAGGCGTAAGCCTCTTTGAATTTCCTTCAGTGTTTCCCCCCATTTCCTAGCTCATTATAGCCCTGATCACAGTAAGAATGACACAAAACCAAAACGACCTCGCCTTAATCTACCATGTACTGGATGGTTCTTATCACCACTGTACAGTAGACTCTCAGTAAAAAAAAATCTTTATGCCCTATACGTCCGACGCATTTTTGGCCATTTTGAGGTACCGTTTTCTCAGTGACTAAAAAAGACCTTCGCATAATCTATATACCATTTTCTGCCAAATTTTTCGCTGTTTTAACTGAAGCAGATTTATTTAAATCTGACTAATATTAGATTTTTGGTGAATTTTTTACCACTGGGACCTAAATTGTGAGTTAATTGGCATCTATGAAAATCTGTAACACAGAAATTGTAGAGTGCATAATTTCAATTCTGCTTCAGTAGCTGTATGCATTTATGCAGAATACAAGAAAAAAATAATCAACTGGTTATCTTGGAATACATAGGAAATAATGGTACCTAAGTAATAAAAACCTTGTTTTGAGATAATCGACTTTAAAGTTAGAAAACAACTGAAAAGCAAATATACTTTGTCACAAAGACCGTTCAACTACTTTAGTAGCTACAAGATCATTGCCAAAGTCAATGTTCAGTTTGGAGCCTCTCGTATTGCTTGCCTTGCTTCTTTTGTGAGCTGTCATTCAGCTTTATCTGCAATGTATCATCGATTGTAGTCAACGTTTTCCAGCGTAGTGACTGCAGTTTGGCCAGGCTTCAATACTAACTATTTCAGAATTTTGGTTCGTGCGATAGTGCCATCATTAAATGAAAGAACAACATCCAATGTCGCAATCCTTAAGACTCAACCTAAACAAAGACGGCAATGACTCCACGACTTAATTCCCATTAGCTCAACACTTGCACCGGGCAGTTTGCACACGCTACTCGGTCCAATTGCATTACAAATATTCATGTCTATTAGAGCATACCCGCTCACCTTGCACGCAATTCGCCTTGAAGGACGCTCTAAAGGCTGATAGGTTCAGGAGTGAAGAGCTTGCTGATTCGACGTTCAGCGCCTCAGTGTGTCACCGGCATTGATTCACATTTTCAAGAGAACGGTATTGGTTGCCGTGAAATTTATACTTGCTGAAGACCTTTTTTACCCTCAGCATCTCAACTTATTGACAAGCACGACAAACACAAGGGTTACTGAAGCTTGGAGCTGAAAGTGTTGGAATCGATGCACTCCGAAGACAAAGTGCAAAAAAGGCGCACAGCGTCTTCAGACTGTCTTAGAAGTCACCCGACAATTTCTTAAACGCAGCTGACTGTAGACAAGCATTATGGTTTTTATACACCAAGTTTTTTTTTTAGAAAAATGGACCGTAAGCACGGAGTGCATATGAGGGGGCTTGCCCTAAGGTGAGCGTTCACTCACTACTTGCTATTGGAAAAGGTGGTTTTCAGCCACAAAAATGTACTGTTTAAGAAAAGCATGGATGTGGAAAATATGCTCAAAGGGCCACCCTTGCCAAATTGCAAAGAAAAAAAAAAGTGGATTTTTTTTTTCAAATTTTGGCCTGCCCTGTGCCCTTAAACGGAACTGCTGCCAGTGCTTCTGACAAGATTGGTTTCGTTCTTGCATTCTGCACACCTGTTCATCTCTCAGTAAACGGAACTCCTGTTAAATGGAACATATTTTACTGGTACCTTCAGGTTCCGTTTAGTGAGAGTCTACTGTACATTGGCGTCGTGCGGGAAAGTGTCCTAAAAAATTAGGAAAGGGCTACCAACTGCCACGGGGTGCTACAGATTTCACCCCTCAATTACAGACGCGTGCACGCCTTTTATAATAACGGGTACAAGTATGGTGTCTGGCATCTAAAAACTTTACTGGCAATCAATTATGCCGAGCTGTCAATGTTGCTGAGGCACTGAGAAGCAATAAACATCCCAACGCTAGTTTGTATATTGCCCTGAATTATATTTATGACAAAATACTGAGGTCCCTTCGAGTTTGAATTGCCATGAATCTAGTGTATCTTACTGGCATTGGGGACAAGGTTGTTTCCCGGCTGCTTTACCAACGTTTCTGTGGGCTCAAGGTCCAAGGTGGCAAGCAGCTCATCCCAGTTTGGAACACTAAGCCTCACCGTTTTCTGATCTTCAACTTGCATTTCCACCTGCAAGAAGTGGTATTTTGCCGTGGCATGAAATATCTGCAATTGACACAAAATAGCTCTATTTGATAAATTTATTACTGTAGACAGGTTTAAATGAGAACAGAACTCTGTAGATTGCTGTTAAATGAATTTTCATGGGTTTTGCAGTTACACTTCATTGTACTGAAGCTCATGCGATTCACCAGAAATGCCAAAGTTCGAAAATGGTTCTTAAGAAGGCCATTTTCAATATTTTTACTACTCTGCAGCCATCAATTCCTGGATTACAGGTATTTTGTGCCGTTAAGCAAGTTTATAATTTACGATTATTTTCCACAAAAGTGCTCACTCATATCAATTGCTCTTTCACAGGAGTAAATACTGTGACCGAGAAGTACTCTTTTCTTTTGCTAGATGCATTCACAGTTCAAAAATTGGCAAATCAGTGGAAAAATGTTTTGTGCAACTGAAATTTGTACATTTTTTTTAGGTATACAAAACTGGTTTTAACAAAACTTCGAAATTCCTATCACCCTTCATTTTTGTAATGTCTGCATAAACCCGGCGCTAGTGTTTATGTTGATTTGTTCTCCTAAGGATTTCTCATTTCTTTAACATTGATGCCACTACGCAGGTGGCCTCAGTTATGGGTCCCCATAAAAAGCTGTTGCTTGACTGCCCATTCTACTTGCCACCCTCTTGCCTGTCACACCACCGTAGTGAATGCCATCCTGTGGCAAAGGATGGACATCAAACTTGCGCATGTCATTGTTATCTCCATTACACAGTGCCCAGCTTGCCGGCTCACATGCCTGATGACGCGGTTAGCCTCAACCAAACTTCATTCCAACCCGCTAGACTGACCCTGAACCTACATACACAGCTCGGTGAAATGCCACCATCTATACTCTGTTTCACCACTACCGTTCAGCACTGCCAAAGCTAGGGGGTGTAAACAAGCCACACGCTTGCGCAGGAAAACATAGATCCAGATATAATTGCCTTGCAGTTGGCAAGGATGAGACATTTGCCCTTCTTTAGCATCTGCTTCAGCACATCAATAAGTAATTTGTTTATTATTTATCGCATTTACGTCGTATTTGTTTAATTGTTGTATCAGTAACCGTCGGTAACCGTGGTTAAAAATCAACATGGCAGCGCCCATGCAGACGCGACCACCCGCTTCGATCCGAACTTGCCCTTGACGGTCGCTCAAAAAGCTCACAGCAACAAATGAATGGTGTAATGAGCTATCGCTTTGCGCCATCTCACGATCAGGACAAAGCATCAGGTACGCTCTGTCGTAATTGGCAAGATAAGCTATTACTTTAACCACGCCTGCTAAGCCTAACGAGCCGAGAATTTGATCCCGGTTCATGGAAATAGCGCAATGTAGTCACGAATACATTGCTGCCGAAGCTCCAAGACATAAATCTAAAGCAAATACAAGCGCCTGTTTGGAACTTACGGGCCACAGACCGCACGACGACGACGTGATAAACTCGAGGCGGAGAGCAGCAGCCTCGATGCGTGCAGCCATGTTCTATTTTTTTCGGTGCTGCCGTCTGCTCGCTGAAGGTGTACGCGCAGACGGCAGGGGGATGCTAGCAGACGACGCGGCTCGGATGAATACATGTGGAGGGGCTAATCACCCTTCCTATTGGCTAATGGGCCCTGTAGCCTCCACAGTGCTGAAGGGAACTTCTGAAACAGAGTATAGGTATGTCAGGAGTACAGTAGGTCATGCAACAGACTTATGCAACACCAGTCTAAAGCAAGGTTTGGGTATGGGCAGGTTAGTATTCCACTGTACACTTGTGTACAGCACAAATTTACAATGGAACACTAACTAGAGCTTATCTTTTTTGTTACAATGGAATACCGGTGCTTTGTGTTTTCGTCGTTGTCAGTACTGTATGCTACACAGTCGGAACCCACCGGAAGGGAAACGGTGCACACTCTTGAAAGTACAAATCTCTACCCCTGCTAGCACGGCTAACAATAAGTTGATGGGGAGAAAAGAACGTGGCACATACCTGCACATTAGCAGCAGCAACCATCTCTCAAACCTGCACCACAAAACAAAAAAACCCTGAAATATGCATTGGCTATCGAGGCTACATTCACCTTTGTGAGCTTACAGCTCAGCCAATACGAGCTTCACTTGAAAAAAAAAAAAAAAAGCTGTATACCTTCAGTCTTCCCGTATTTCGTGTCTCTAATGCTCGTGGCCTCCCCTGTCTTCAACACAGTTGCCACACATAAGGTTATTGCTGCAATACTGTCGCTAATTTAAAGCATCACCTAATCTCACCACATCAATGGACGGACATTAAGAGTTGACACTTTCAAAATGGCGTCGCATTAACTGACTTTGCAGAAGTGCTTGTCCATTAATTTTGAGAGTGCTTTTTTAATGGGCTCACACATCGTGAGGGTCATGGAGAATGTTGCCCAATCAAGACCATGTGAGCGGGAACGCCATTTGGCCAATTTTGTCAGGTTAGGTGATGCTATAAGTAGCGACAGGTACAGTCTAACCCTTTTATAAGAGACGCTTATGTACGAAACAAATGGTTATAAGAGACATCACTGCGTGCATTGGAGTAGGGATTCATCAGAAAAGGAGAACATGGTACCGTGCTTATAAGAGACACCTCATGTGAGACACAAGAACTGCTCCCCAGAGCATGTCTCTTATAAAGGGGTTCAACAGTATTGAAACAACAACTATTTGTTGGAAGTCGTGCCTGAGTGTGTGCGTTTTTGGTTGCCTTTTTTCGTGCATGTTTTCTTCAAAATCGATTATCAACATACCCAAACTGCGACACCGGTATGCTTATGCAGCACTGAAAACAGGCCTAGCGTCATAAGTCCTGTACAATTGCAAACTGCAAATGATGGCTGCAGCACATGAGCTCAATTTGCAGCTTATTCTTAAGTACATTATTGATGGATAGCACACTTTGTGTTAGTGGCTCATATATACTATACATAAACTAAAGCAAGCCAATTTACAATGCTTCCCTCTCGCCAGTTTTAAGATTCCTTATATTTTGCAGCTGTTACGCAGTATTAACTTGGCTGAACTGCATGTCTCGAATTCACATAATTTATTGCACATATATTTCAGCAATAAGCACACTTAAAAAATCCACGCTCCGAATTTTTGCACAATGAATGTCTTTTCTTGAGGCTCGGAGGTGGCGCTTGTTTTGGGGCACTGCAGTGGTCACCTTTCAGAACACAAACTTGGATGCATGTTTGTCTGCAGGAACAAAAAAAAAAATTTAATTCGGGAATAAGTGCAGATGATGAGCAAAGAAAATAGCTTTGGTAGCAAATTAACTTACGTAGATGCTCTAGATAAAACAGTTGAGACCGATAACAGCCACGGTACAGGTGCTCCAAAAGTAATACGGAGCGAAGTGCACGCCAGCGCGCTCCATAGGAGAAGTGGACTATCTTCTAGCACATTTCCGTTTTATTGCGACAGCAATTACATGGACACTCTCGGCTGGTTTTTGCCGTCGGCCGCCGCCGTCATCCCCCGTATATGTACATATATAACCGGCCCCGCCCGTCGTTCGTGAGCGTGAAAAGACGCGAGGGGGTAGGGTCCCTCGAGCGACCTTCGATTTTACGAGCGCGGTCGTCGCGGGCATGCGCGTTATCTCCCCTTCTCGGCGGCCGACAGCGGGAGGCCGGTGTACCCTTCTACGTGCTGCGCTCTCAACGCGACGAGAATGTGGTGAGCAGTGTCCCTGGAGCGGCCGTATTCTCTTAAATGAGCGTTTTCTAGAGTTGCGTGAGATCGGATCCAAAAGAGTTAGCTGCCAGCCTCACTTCGTATAACATTACAATTTGTTGCTATCGCATTCATTGCTTCACCCTTGCTGTGAAACTGACTTTTTTAAATAAAGAACCACTTCTATGGCAGAGCCTGCTGGCATGCAGTACTGCGTAGCTCAGCCACAGCTCGCGTGCTCCGGTTTTACTTTTGGGGCACCTGTACACGCTTTGCAGGTTGCTCTGCAAAGTACTTCTTGGATCGGAAAGAGTTCTTATATGACAAAACACGCGTGCTCTTCGTTACAGTTCATGAAAACAATTTCTCGCTGCAATCGCGGCATGTGAAACTTAACACAGAAGAACGCACACTGCATGGGTCAAGTGCTAACGTGCAAGAACACACACAGCACAAGACAAACGCTATGCCCGTATATAATTAATTTGCGCTCTGCAGTCTACCATCATGAATCAATTAGCCCAGCAAGGAATTCTCTTAAAACTGCGCACGTAAACAAGGGCCACTAGAGCAAAAGTATTGATGTTAGGAAACGCGAAAAATATCACTCACAAATACTTGCTAGAGTTATAGTTTGCAATTGTTGACACTTACCCGAAAGTCGCCCAGCCGTGGTACCAGCAAACAGGTTCAGAGAACTTCATCGTACGGCCAGTCTACTCGCATCATGACTAGCGTTCAGTGCAGTGAAATAGAAGATGACTAGAACAACAAGAAGTTTACTAGAGTGAACTAGAAAAAGTACAAGAACTACCTTCTAGGTCACTGTACTATTCGCCTCGAGATCTTGGAGTGGCGCCCTCTCGCGTGTGACGTCAGGGAGAGGACTCGGATGCAGCTCTTCGCGCACGCGTTCGCTACGTGAAGGCTGCTCGACGCTGCCAGCCTGTCTATCGCGCTCGAGTTATTGAAACATTGGTGGGCGACTTGATAAAGCAATTTGTACTGAATGTTCAAGCAAAATGCCCATCGAAATCGAGCGGAGTTGTTGTGAGGAGCAAGTTCTGTGTCGATTGCTCCTGTTGTCGTCTGCTAGCCATCCATGTGTACATCTGCTTCTATGGTGAATTTTTCTTTTCGTGACTGTTCTATGGCCGTGGCGCACTCAAAATGGTTTTCCTGCCCGTTTTCGATAACTGACTTCAGCGTTCGGGCTTCAGCTTCCATGTCTGCGTTAAAGCGCAATAAACGTATACCGCGTGCTGCGCGTGTTCGGTTGCCAAGCCTGCTCATTCGATTCATTTCATATGTTCGGAGCATGACAAACGACCTGTGATGTCATTCAAATAAATTAAGTGGCGTTACCGGCAACAACGTTTGAATAAATACACATTTTTAGCAGCTGCTGTGTAAGCGCGTCGTAAGTACTTTAAATTGAAACACGAAATAAACAGGGTGAGTCTAAAGGGGGGTGCACGACGGGGATATGAAATATCGGTACGTTGTACGGAGTGATTTTCTTTTGTTTTTGTTCTATGTTTTTGCAACATATTTTAATCCTTACGTTAATAAATCGACGTTTGTTCACTCGTTCACGGTGGTCTGAAAATATGCTGAACAGAATTTGTGTAATCATACTAACGTTGATAAATATAAAGCTTTCGCATCGAAAGATGTATTTGCAATAAAATACTGTAAATCAGTCTCAACGGTTGACTCCTGATGTGGCTTGGTGCGATCACTGTACTAAAGAGACTCGAGTTCCTTATGCATTTGACTAAGTTGACTCGAAGGCGAAAGCCATCTTTTCCTTGAGTCGACGTATTGTTCCTTCGCCGCCCCCCCCTCCGAATGCTTTCTGGACGTAACGTGGTTTTGCATTGAAGCTTTCTACACATCAGCTGGTTTTGCATCGCCTCCGAGATCGGCCTACCAATCACGGAGGCAATGCAAAGCGACGATGTCATGTGCTGACGTAATCATGTGACATGACGTTATGACGTCACAAATTTTGTCGGTCTGGGATGTCATGATGACGTGATCATGTGATGAATTCGCATCACTCGTGTTGACGCTGGCGACGCGGGACGCCGACGGTCAATTTTCGCAATTTATGTGGAATCTAAGGCTCCCACCTAAAAATATTCAATCCTGTTACAGCACGGTAAAGAATCACAATAATCAGCCACAGGGGCCAAAAGAATGGTGGGAAAGAGCCCTCTTTCTCCTCTTCCTGGACACATTCGCCGATTTTTCCTAATGTTTACGAAGCTGTACTATCGGTGTCAAGTGAAACGCGAACACTGCAGCGGATCGCGTTGTCCAAGCATTAGAAATATAGCGCGCGACATCCTGTCATTACCATTGGCAGGCTGGCATAGTCGAGTAGGCAGCACTGCGCGATCAAAAACATGAATGCGGCTCATGAACGTATCTATCTCTAATCATAAGAGTCGAACTGTACCACGCGCACCACTGCTGGCGTTTCATTCCGAGCGATCTCACTTGCATCCAGCTCGCCCAATCTATGCTAGTGGCCCGCAATAACCCGCTGGTCGATGAACTTATCGATTTCATTTTGTCGGCTGTCGTGTCTGCACAAGTCCACATGACTACAATTGGGAGTGGAGCGTGAATTTTCGTTCATCTCAAGTCTGTTTACACAACGCTGATTTTTGCGAATAAGCGGCAAAATTGATCACGCTGCGATTTCAAAGCAGCGGAGACTCTCTTTAACTCACTTGGCGGGGGGCGTTCGCGCTTTCACATAAGCTATTTCAACGCCATCCAGCCCAGTGAGCGACGCTACGAACTCGGGTGCATGAACCTGACCGCGATGGCTGTCGGTATACAGAAGATATGTTAAATGTTAACGTTTCTTAAACTCATGTAATGCTAGCAGTCATCTCAAGAAATATCATTAGAAGAAAATGCAGCTAGTAGTCGAGGAACGCCGTGCGATGTGAGCGAAATATAACGAAAATGCTGCTGTTTTAGCCAGTGCGTAGCAGACGACAAAACCCGAATCCCCGCCCTTGCGTCACCGGAGCGCCGTTCGCAGCGCCGCCATCGGTCGCACACGAGGCGAATACAGCGTGCAGACAAAAACGGCGAAAAGGAACTGCTGATGGTGACGATGGAGCTCTCGGAGGAACACCGCAGTAGATTTGTTTCGGTTTCTTTTTGACGTGCGAGAACCGTGGAAGGCAATGCGTTATTGTAATGAATCGCAATTTGGTGTCTCCTAGAAGTGGAGAAACCAATCGAATTTAACGAATGAAGTAAATTACTTCTTCTTGTTTACTAATGCGCAGAAAACAGTCATTACATTTTTATTTTCATTTTTGGTAAATATCAATATTAGAATGTTACATAAACGTTAATGGAATGTTAACCTGCTGTGACATTTCAAACGTTAATATAACGTTGTACTTCGAAAATGAATATAACGTCGTTTTAGTACAACAATGTTATATGCCAGCAAAGTTAGGTATAATCAATGTTATATGCGCCGCGTGGAATGTTAGTAAAGGGGGGGAGATCGAGCGGCCGTGGTACAGCTAACATTCCACGCAGACATTCAAACATTCTGCATCGCTCCCCCGAACACGTGCGCCCGCCGCGTGCTCTCACGATGCGCCGATTGTTAACCTGGCGTGCTCACGAAATGTAACGTTACTGTATAATGTTTTGTGCTACCTGGGTGAAAGGACTGCGCGTCTCCGCTGACCGAACTGACAAGAGCGTGTGTGGTCTCCGCCCACGCTTAAAAGAGTCCTGACACAAAAATTTTCGCCCCGCGTTTTTTTTTTTTTTTTTTTTGCTGCAATGTGTTGCTGGGGGGCCTGTTAGTCATAACACGGCACATCGTTTGCTGCAGCGCGCGACAGATAATTAATTACAAGGTCCTCATTACCGACACAGCCTCAGTTTCGGTTTGACAGAGCTCCAAAAACGACAAGCCGCCGGGTGCAACTATCACCACCTAGCGAGTGAAACGCTCGGTCACGTGAGCACACAAGTGACGCACTTACGCGCGGTCTGCGTCGTCTGCTTGCATTCGCTTGCTACACACGCTGCGTGATGTCGTCGCCGTTATCGTCCTCGCTGTCGTCGTCGGGCTCATCGTCGTCTGATGGCGACAATTTTCTTGCGGCGGGGATGGAAGGAATTTTCGACGTGGCGAATCACTTCAGGTTTGACCCGCTGGCGAGGAGTGCTTCGTCGGGAAGCGGCAGCGATACCAGCGACGACGACCGCGATGAACCTCGCGTCGGCAATGTACAATTGTAAGACCCGACACATTCGTGCACAAATGTTCTGCAGGACGTTCGCTTTTTCTACGTTCAATATTCGATTAAATCACCTGATAACATTGTGATGCCCTTCAAGTTGTTGGTGCCGAAAAAAGCTACACCACAGCACCAGACGTGAGCGATGCACAGGGTCGAGTCGGAAGACCCATGTACGCCAAATCCGGCGCCTTTGTGTTAAAGCAATGCGCCTCGAAATGGAGCCCGCAAACGCGACTGTTCTGCACGGGGAACCAGTCCTGATACTCCTGACGTCCACAAGCGCACACGAACTCGATCCACTTCTGCCGCCGAGGTTCGTCGCGGGGAAACGTATGCAGCGATACGCCTGATCCCGACTTCGACGTGCTGAAGGAAACAGCGCAGAAGGATTTCGGCATTGTGGCCTGTCACTGCAGACCAGGCAGCACAGGGAAATCAAGAAGTCCTTGGGAGCAGGAAACGGGAAAGCTGTAGTGTCGCCAAACACATAACTTTCAATGCGTGCGCCGCGGCAGCGCCTCCTCTTGGCCGCGGCCACACACTCGCGAGCAGCCGCCGAGCAGTCACCAACAGCGCAGCGGTATGCAGCGGCGAGCGCGTCAAAACAGAAATGGCGGCTAAGACGTCATCATAACTTGTTAGTAGGGGGGTCACCTCGGGTCACCTCCGAGGGTGTCAATGCCGCCAGGTGCGGCCTAAAATGCTGGATCGCGCACGCGAACTTCAAAATTCATATAAAATACCTTCCAAGCTGTATTCGCTGTCGATATTTTGCAGATGGTACACGCATGTACACGGGAATCGATCCAGCAGGCTATCTCGGCCGCGAAATTTTGTGTCAGTACCCCTTTAACAATACCTGGCCCGATCGCCAAGCACCTAGAACGCTCAAGCGTTCAATGCAAGCCTGTGACAACTGTAGCAACTGAAGATTCTAAACGTTGCGAGAAAATAAAAATCGTGAATTTAAGCATCGATCATTTCGGTTCACATTGAGGCGCAGTTTACATCACGTGCTGCTCCAATGAAAAATCAGCTTTTTACCTCAATCAAAAGAAAATAGTTCTGATATGGCAAGTTTTATCGTTACAACATTTGTTTTAAGGAAGAAAATTTCTGGAGTTCCCCAGTGACTGCAATGGGAACTTCCAACGAAGAAGCTGCCGTAGGAGCAAATGGGAAGGCAGCAGAGAAAAAAAAGTATTCGGCATCATTTTACACTAACAAAGGAATGCGAGAGCCTGCTTCGCAATTTGTAATGCATTAAATTGCACAATCAGTGACCAGAGCTTTTGCGTTACTTGTTCCTCTCGTCCCACGAAACTTTCTGTACGTCACGTGGTGCTGCACTATACGTCCGGAATGGGCCCGCCTTTGGTCACGGTAACCGATACTTCAAAGTACGTCACGTTCGATCGCGAGAACAAAGTGTCGTCCAGCGATGGTATTCGTCACGAGGCCCGCAGCGGTGATAAGCAGAACGACGCGCGTCTGCGGTCTGCGACGTTCGTGACGACCTTCCGCTTGCAGCAGCCAAACTAAAGGCTTGACCACACGTACGCGTTGCAGCGCGTCAGCGCGTGGCTTTTTGACGCGGCGTCGCGCCCTCTCCCTATGGAGAGAGAGAGGGCGTGCAGCTTCGCCTAGCCACGCGCCCTCTCTCCCCATAGGGAGAGGGCGCGGCGCCGCGTCAAAAAGCCACGCGTTGACGCGCTGCAACGGGCACGTGTGGTCAGGCCTTAAGGCGACGAGTGCGAACGCGTTGCGACGCTGCTAAAGTAGCGCGATTTTCGATAGGCGTGGCTTCGCGACGCGCAAGCAGCAGACGACGCTGAGCGAGCACCGGACCAATGGTGAGGCGTGATAGAGCAAGAAGCGGCCAATCGGAGTCCTCCAAACGACATTCAAACATTTGTTTGTGTGCTAGTTTCTGAATGGTGGAGCTAGCTAAAGCGTGGAATTCCAACACGGAGAAATGCTCTTTCTGACGAGCCTAAAGTGGCGTCGCCAGGTTGCGCGTTGCGAAACCACAATTTTTTTTTAACGCAGTTTCTTTCCGATTGCCGCAATATCCGCCTCCCCGGCAGGCGCTACAAATTTTCGAAAGCACTCCTACGTGGTTTTCAGTGGAGATATCTCGAAATCAGAGAGAAAAAAGTCAGTTTCGCCACTAGGGCGAAGCAGTGAATGCGATAGCAAGAAATTAGATGTCACACGACGAACGACAAGCAGCTCTATACTTGCAGCGCGCCGCTGAAGCACAAAGAAGGACGCTCGAAAAGAACGCATAGGTATTATACACAGGACAAGCGTGAACTAACAACTGTGACCTGTCATAGTTGGAGAAATGAGAAAACTCCAACCAAAAATTTATTTTAGGAAAAAACCCGACGTTTCGAAGCCGGACCGGCTTCTTCAAGGGTGAGAAGCATAGGTTGGCACTTTAAGGGAGTACTCACTCAAACTCACTCACCACAATTTTTTCAGCCTTCGCACTCAGTCACGTTCACACTCACGTCCACTCACACTCATGAGTACTCACTCATACTCGACTCACCACGTTCAAATGAGTGTGAGTGAGTGCGAGTTGAGTGCACTCATGATCGAGTGTGCCGAGCTGTCCATAGGTCGGCACTTTAAGGGAGTACTCACTCAAACTCACCACAATTTTTTTCAGCCTTCGCACTCACTCACGTTCGCACTCACGTCCACTCACACTCACGAGTACTCACTCATACTCAACTCACCACGTTCAAATGAGTGTGAGTGAGTGTGAGTTGAGTGCACTCATGATCGAGTGTGCCGAGCTGTCCATAGGTCGGCACTTTAAGGGAGTACTCACTCAAACTCACCACAATTTTTTCAGCCTTCGCACTCACTCACGTTCGCACTCACGTCCACTCACACTCACGAGTACTCACTCATACTCAACTCACCACGTTCAAATGAGTGTGAGTGAGTGTGAGTTGAGTGCACTCATGAGTGAGTGTGCCGAGCTGTCCATAGCTAGGCACTTTAAGGGAGTACTCACTCAAACTCACTCACCACAATTTTTTCAGCCTTCGCACTCACTCACGTTCACACTCACGTCCACTCACACTCATGAGTACTCACTCATACTCAACTCACCACGTTCAAATGAGTGTGAGTGAGTGCGAGTTGAGTGCACTCATGAGTGAGTGTGCCGAGCTATGGTGAGAAGGCCCGAGATGTGCGGCGCATATACGGTTGCATGCCGTGCGTGTCGGGCCTTCTCACCCTTGAAGAAGAAGCCGGTCCGGCTTCGAAACGTCGGGTTTTTTCCTAAAATAAATTTTTGGTTGGAGTTTTCTCATTTCTCCAGTTTCTATCCCAACCAGGCAGACTTCTGCCAAATGTTCACCTTTGATTAACTGTCATAGTTGTTACGTCTTTGTATTTGAGCAACGCGCTGGAAGTGTCCACAATGCAGAAGCCGACGCTGCTTGATATTTCTTTTGCTTTTAAACTGCGGCACGTGGAATGACCCCTCTGCGTCCCCTGCCACGCGGTGTCGTCTGACGCCAAGTGTGCCCAGTGATTTTTTTGTTTTCCTTCTACATAATGAGTGGGTATACAGAAGGGAGCCACTTTTCCTGCGCGTCTCAAGGGCAGTTTTCAATTAGAAAGAAAATGTAAAAGCGTTGCGTGAAACACGCTCAAGCTCCTCCGAGGTCTGCGTACCGCAAGCGGTAAAATGGTGCATATGAATAGCTCGCCGTTATATTGCCGACACAAGCATGGCGCGTGGCTGTGTTGGCTGGCGGCGGAGCGAGGGGTCGCTGGTTCGAAACCCCAGTCGGGTGCTTTGGAATTTTTTTTCTACTTATGGCATTGTGCCCTTTATATATATATATAAATACATATACATATCCGGGACATTACGGCGACGGCAAAAATCAGCCGAGGGTGTCCATATAATTGCTATCGCAATAAATATTCGGGAAGTTTGCACTAAGTGGCGCAAAGCTTGGCACAGAGAAGCACGGGCCCGTCAGCATGACCGTTCAGCAGAGGGTTAACACGGTGTAAGTTAGGCGAGGACACTCGCGAGACGCGATCGACCGGATTAAAGTAACAACGCCACGCGCCCGTCGGTCCGCTGACGGCAGCGGACACCCATCATATCGGCGGCATGACGCAACTTCGAGACAAACTAAAAAGACAGGGCGTGCAAACACGGACACGATGAAGAAGTCACGACACGACAAACGCCGACTAACAACTGAAGAGACGCACAGGACAGAAGTCGCAACACATGTGGCGTCGCGTCTCGTGTCCGTGTTTACACGACCTGTCTTTTTAAAGTTAATACCAACTCATAGGCGGAGAGTTTTCATTTTGCCGGAGGGGGCGGGGCCCGGCTTGCTCTTCTTTTACATTGTTCTCCCTGTCGCTTCATTATATATACAGGATGTTTCAATAAATGTGTCCACTATTTTTTAAAAAATCAGCAAAATGCGGTATTTGCTCGCTGTCTTCACACATGCTTTTTCTGTAGCGGCAGGCATCTTAGGATGGTTGAAGACATTATTTGGGACAGTAATTAAGAAAGTTTAATTAATTAACTTTTTAATTAGCGGAGTTAGGTGGTTAAGTCCAATGGGAGAATTAAAGTCCTTCATGCGAAGAACCTATGCACCCCCTACCGCCCCGGACGGCTTCATGGGGGGCAGATTCCCCAAGAGCTTGGCTTAGGTTCCCGTCCATTGACAACGAGCGTTCGGCCCCCCTGTCTGGCAGCTATTTATTTCACAGGGAGCTCTTCATACCCGCTTCTTTTTCATTTCAGACTTTGAAAATTGGTATCGTCCTCAAGTAGAAACCGCGTAGAAACTGCTTTGCAGAACACAAAGCAATCCCAAGACAATCAGTCAAGGAATTTATTTATTTATTTATTGTACCCTCAGGGCGCGAAGACATTACAGAGGGGAGTGGGGATACATAAAGAACACAATAAACAGCAAGGCATAAAGAAAAAAAAAGTAAAAGTACAAATTTAAGTGACTAGCGAAAACTCACACCAAAAAAATAGTAACAAGCACATATATATTCAGAGAAGAGCAATTGTTTTAAGAAACATATTAATATCTGTTATGTAAGCGATGTCATGGTTTATTTTACACAGACTAATAAAAAAAAGTAATTTTGTTGTCTACAAATGCTTCTTGGTTGTCTACCCTTCGGCATGCATGACTGCCTATAAAAGTGCCGAGAAAAGATGGCACGCATTTTCTATTTATCAGCAAAGAGTTTTACTGCCAGTTCGGTGACTGAAAAGCAATTAACGCAAATACTCTTCCAGAAAACAACCTTTGGGGAAATTTTCGTAACTCGAGCTTCGCACAAGGTCTATACTTGGTATTCACGTGACGTCACGATAGAGCAGCCTGGCGGGCGCAGCAGCGGAAAGGGCACGAACTGCGTTGGCCACTGTGGGTACCGCCATCTTTTTGGGGAGACTGTGTCAACAAAACGTACTTCTCCCCATGCTTCTCCAGCACCGCGGCTAGTTATCTGTGCTTTTTCATCACTTTATCTGAGGTGCGCCAGTGTTTTCCAACCATGAATGCGGGCCCCTCATTAAGGTTGAGTTCGTATGCGCAGAATTTAGACGCGAGTGCGAAGGAACGCTACATCAAGAAAGTGGAGCTTTGCGGTGGCGTCGACCCTCTTTCGCTTACGTCCAACGAGACAGCGTTCGATCTCGCGCTCGTACCCAAGGTAGAACTTTCAGACATCAAAGACTACCTCGTGCACGCGACGAGTTTCATTACTCACGAACAGCTGAAAGCAAAGAAGTCTCTCGAGTCGCATAATTACTTGACCAGCGGATTCGTGCAAGAGCCCCAGCTGCGAAGACACGGCGAGCACATCATCGCGCGCACCAAGGTAAGACAATCTAAAGCGTACTAGGCAGACTGAATTTCTGGATCGCGCTGTAAAGCTAACAGATAGTGCTTACCGATGTGTGCGACAGTGGTGCGATTGATCTTGGAATATTGATGTTGAAAACGCGTAACACATTCACAAGTGTCTGTGAGGTGATAAGTGGTAATTCCTGAAGTGCCTTTTTGCACAGCACAGGGTCAAGTAACGCAGTCTCTTCGGAGCTGAGAGAGAGGAAAAAAGCGATTGTAAAATAATCACTGGTCACAATCACACAGGTGTTTTCCCACCCTGCTGCTGTTAACAATTCAGGCTCAGCTGCGCTCTCCAAGGAATTACCTTCCTCAAATCCGCGAACTCTTGTCACCGAAGTGTACTGCGTTTTTTCAAATTATCACTGCCGGCGAGGTAGCGGATGTTGCGGATGTCCGCGCAAGTGTCTCTCAAATGTAACATATGCATGAAAGATGCTCGCTTGCGCTTTGGTTCTGTACTGTTACAGTGATGCCCACATTAGTTTCACTCATTGTTTATGCAGTAAGTCGCCTTGCTTTGTGTGCATTTGGGCAGCCTGTGTTCTCAGCATGCATAAAGCCAACAGTTAAATAAACTCCTTCTTCCTTTCGCAGGTGAACCACTCCCAGGCGATTTCATCGCAGCCGCTGGAGCCGTGGCTTCTAGTCAAGCAGGATGGAATGGTTGAAGCTGCACACTGCACATGCATGGCCGGCCTCGGCGAAGCCTGCTCGCACATTGGTGCGCTGCTCTTCTATTTAGAAGTAGCCTCAAGTTTCCGGGATAGTCAGGCATGCACTCAAAAGGAAAATGCATGGCTGCCTCCATACATGAGTGCTGTGCCTTGTGTGCCGCTTGCCCAAATGGACTTCACATCAGCAACTACCAAGAAAAGCCGCCTGGAGGGAGATCAGTCCTCATCCTCAAAGAAACCAGCCCCCCGCCATCAAAAGGCCTGCACAGGACAAGTGGAAGACCTTCTTTGAGGAAATTAAGAAGGCTGGCAAATATTCTGCAGTGCTATCATTGAAAAATGAGTATTGTGAGGAGTTCATACCAGTGCAAGTGAAGCATTCCACTGCTCTTCTGGGAAACTTGGCAAGAGACAAGCCGTTGTCAAGGGATGCGATGCTGGATGAGTGCAAAATGTTTTCCCAGGCACATGTTGTAGAGCTGAAGGTAATTATGTTTCCATTAAACGATAGCACAAATGAGAGGAAGTAACTACTCGTTGCATGACAAAGAGCTCTGTTAAGTAATTGAAACTACCAGCTTTTATCTTGCTAAATCTGCCTAGTTATGTATGTCATGTTTCTAGGATCTTCTAGCCAAGCGCAGTTTTATGAATGCCATGCACCCCAGGTGCACAAATTTTTATTTTTTCATACGAGACAAAGGCATGGGAAAACAAGGCCAAAGGCAATTCACTAGAGATATATTGTGTAAATGGACCACTTGAGAGCTGAAATATCTGACATTTTGTATACATTGGCTAATATTGTGAAAACTAATTCTGTTGAAACTGCAGGTCTGTGAAGATGTTGAAGCAGTTACCAAAGATCAGTCTGCCTCAGCAACGTGGTTCGCCTTCAGAGCGGGCCGTGTCACAGCATCGACGGCCCATGCGGCTTGTCGGACGTCTTTAACTCAGCCATCTCTGAGCCTCGTGAAGAAGATTTGTTACCCAGAGAACAGTAAGTTTTCTTCGGCGGCCACTTCTTGGGGAATGCGCAAGGAGGACACTGCCAGAAAACAGTACATTGCTCAAGCATCCAGGAAACATAGAGAGTTTGAGTGCAAGAAGTCTGGACTACACATTAGTCCACTCGAGCCTCACTTGGCAGCGAGTCCAGACGGCCTGATTTCTTGTGCCTGCTGCCAAGATGGTGTTTTGGAAATTAAGTGCCCATTCTCAGCTGCTTGTGTGAATGACATCACGAAACAAAAAAACTGGCTGTTTAGAAGTTGATAGCAACAATACATTCAAGCTCAAACGACGGCATGCGTATTTCACACAAATCCAGATGCAGCTGTTCGTCTGCCAGCGGAGCTATTGCGATTTCTTTGTGTGGACACCAGCAGACAGCCATCTTGAGCGGATATTCGTGGATGCCGACTTCTGTGATGGCGTCGTAACCAGGAGTAAGGCCTTTTTCACGATGGTCCTCCTGCCAGAGCTCCTTTTCAAGACCTGGACATCGCCAGAAAGCGAAAACGTGCTTGGAGACACTTCTGATGACGAAACACTGCAGTACTGCTATTGTGGTGGTCCAGAGTCTGGTGACATGGTGGAATGTAGTGGCAAGGACTGCAAGGGCAAATGGTTTCACTTTGGGTGTGCCAACCTGAAGCGTCGTCCTAAAGCAAAGGCTTGGTTTTGCAGGAATTGCAAGCCTCGCAAGAAGTAAATATACAGTCCAGTCCCATTAATGTGACCACCACATACTTTCGAAGTCGACGTTGCAGGGCGCCAAACCACATCCGATGATTTTTCAACATTTCAAGTAAATGCATGCTTTGAAACAAGGAAACCCAGCCTTCAAAAACACGAACACAAGAAGAGAGAAAAGACGACCACACATGCCGGGGACTAACAACAGTTTAATGTACAAACATACCCTCGAAAAGAAAACCAAACATGCGCATGCGTCCTACATATTCTAGGTGGGAGGGTTTGAGGAGAACGGTGAGCGTGTGACGATCGATGAAGCACAACCAAAACGCACATGTGCTTTGAAAACGTTGCAGATAAAGAAACGCACAGTGTGGCACCTTCGAATTACGTTTTTCTAATTAGAAGGTGCCACACTGTGCGTTTCTTTATCTGCAACGTTTTCAAAGCACATGTGCGTTTTGGTTGTGCTTCATCGATCGTCACACGCTCACCGTTCTCCTCAAACCCTCCCACCTAGAATATGTAGGACGCATGCGCATGTTTGGTTTTCTTTTCGAGGGTATGTTTGTTCATTAAACTGTTGTTAGTCCCCGGCATGTGTGGTCGTCTTTTCTCTCTTCTTGTGTTCGTGTTTTTGAAGGCTGGGTTTCCTTGTTTCAAAGTTATGTTCCAACAGGCCCAACACCAGACTCTTCTAAATGCATGCATTGAGTTCAGAATGCCGCCACGATCAACAATGCCGAATGCGGCAGCGCTACGAGCTGCGGGCGCCCCACGAATTCCAAGAAACAATCCCTTCTCCTCTTCGAGCATCTCAGCAGTGTTTAGCTCCTGAAGTGTTAGCCGTGACGTCAACTACAAGACCGTTAGTCTGCTCACAGGTGCGTGCGCTCGGCACTCTTCCTCCTCACACGGTGAGGAGCACTCGGCCAGGAGGAGAGACAAGCCGACGAACGAAGGAATGAAACGAGTGAGGGCCTCTTTTGGATCATAAAATGCGTGCAACTCTGCTATTACGGCACAGTTTCGAAAAATTTTCATGGCAACGTGGCCATTGTAGACGCATGTACAACTGCAACAGCACAACGAAATTTCAACCTCTGGATGGTTTAGGGGTTCCTTTAAAGGGGACATTTTCAGTTGTCGTTTTCTTGCATTAAATGAAAGGCCAAGCCTTCAAGAGCCTAGAAAATGTAGTGCTGAAGGCGAGAACACCTTGAAAAAGTAATTACAGCATTTAGAAGCTAGTTTCGGTTCCTATGGCAAAATGGGACTGTCCAAAATCGGCAACGTGGGAAAATGTGGTGCACCACAGGCTATCGATGACAGAGGTCAACGATGGCTGTGGAGATGCGTTAAGGTGAATAGACGTGCTACCGTTGAGCAACTGACCTCCCAGATGAACCAAGGGGCTACCAACAATGTCTCCCAAACTACTGTTCAGCGAACATTTCTGTGTCTGGGCCTCCGAAAGCAGATGCCTGGTTCATGCACCTATGCCGACTGCTATCCATCGGTGACAAAGGCTGGAATTTCCACACCAGTACCGCAACTGGACGTCCACTGAGTGGTGACAGGTAGCGTTTTCCGATGAATCGCGTTTTATGCTCCGTTGAACAGATGGACGTTAGCGTATATGGCACCATGGATCCTCTACCGCATAATCTAACGCAGCTGGCTGCAGCACTGGAGTCAACAAGGCTCAATGTCCGAGTGAGCACCTTCAACAACCTAGTTGATTCTCTTCTGCAAGTGTTGCTGCAGTTTGTGCTTCAACAGGTGGCTATTCTGGCTTTTGACAGGTGGCCATATTAATGTGATTGTACTGTGTATTTGTAGTTCTGTTGGTGTTAGAATATGTAAATGCATGCATGAAAGGACCTGGAGAATTTCTTCTGGAAAATGTTTAGGCAAAAATGATTACAGTGCATAAATAGGGAAACTGAACAAAGTCCTCAAACTGTTCACATTATCATTACAATGTTAATTCTGAGGCAGTTGTCCGAGAAATGCAAAATATTTGGATAACAGCACACAATTTTTATTCGTAGTGTTACCCCTAGCATTAGAGCCGCCCCTGTTGGGTCTTTTTGAAGATTCTTGCTTTGACATGTTTGGCTTGGCATGTAATGCACATTACCCAACACGTTTGCTTAAAGCTAGAGAGTATTCCAAGGCATTGAAAGTGTAGTTGTAAAAGACAAATGTAGGTGGCGAGATGAACTTTATTCCCAGCAGGTTTGTTTCTGCTGGGTGATCAGTGGATTTTTAAAAAGATTCTTGCTTCAACAGAATGGGCGCAGTATGTTATGTGCATGACCTAACATATGGTCAATTAGGGCAGGAAGGGATTTCAAGGAAATCGAAAGTGCTTTTGAAAGAAATTTAGGTAGAAAAATGAACTTTATTCCCAGCTTTCCTTCTTACAGCATCAGTGCTCAAACCTTCGTTCAGAGTTAGTACAAGTTTCACAGACAAAAATTACGGTCATTCAAGCCCCCATCAATGCTTCTCAAATGATTCAGAACGCAGCATAGGTCAGCAAACTCTGAGTGAGTCCGGGTGAGCCATATTTTGGTGAGTGTGAGTCCGGTTGAGGAAAACTTCGACGAGTCCGAGTGAGCTCTCGGAGCAAAATTTTTTTTACAGCGATAGCTGTTATGAGATCACAACAAGGGCCGATTCGGGCGCCGTAGTTGTCCGCCGCCGCCGGTATCCGTAACCACTATCGCAAGAAAAAAAAAACAAAATAAAAATCACCGGACAGGACGCCTTGAGCGGCGACCGGAGAAGAGTACACGCTGGTTACGGCCGCCACTGCCGGTCAAGGCGCGAGCATAGAAGCTTGCTGAGCAAGCTCCTAAAAATGCCCTTGACAGAGTGGGGTTTGAACCAGGGACCCCTGCATTGTCAGCCCAGTGTTCTACCACTGAGCTATGCTCGTGCTCGAAACTTCTTTGCAAACATACCGTATGCAGGCTTCATGTCGGGTAAGGAATCGTATGAACATGAGTACTAGAGGAATAAAATTGTGACTGGGCGTCCAAAAAAGCAATTTGCATAACGAGTGGGTCGTTGAAAGCCTTCAACCCGTTACAAAACGGTTCACTTATGATTCTTCATCGTCGTCAACCACCGCATCATGAATGTAGGCCAAATGCCTTACAGCTGTGTAGCGGGTACCTCGCTTCACCACAGAAGAACAAATAATGGCATAGTGGGCGCTTCCCTAATTCACAAAGAAGATAAATCATGCTGCAGTAGGTGCCATGCAAATGTACTCCAGAAATCCAGAAATCTCCTGTTCAAGCTATCACTGTGACTGTGCTGCGCGTTTCGCGCAGGCCTGGCGGTTTTTAAGTGAGCTCCAACAATTTTGCCAACCTATGCCGTGCAGCGCTTTTACCACAGTAACATCTCCGCAACATCACATGGAGGTGAAAATGCATCATTGAAATGATGATGATCAATTAACTGGCACAACAGATTTGCTCAAGTTTGTCAGTGCAGCACAGACTGCAACAACTTTGTCAAGTTGTGTGACGGTGTCTCCCTTTCGCACTGCTAAGAGGTCAATTGGGACGGTGCTCGACAGTATCTTATACTTCCGCCTCAGCAACCCTATCACGCGTTCCACATGTATTCTTACATTTGCAATTTTCCTAGTTTTTTCAACTTCCCAGGCCGACAGCTGAGGTTTGCCTCTTGTGAACGCGGGGATCTCGAGGCGTGCACGATGAATGCCTACAGCATCACCAATGGTAAATCCTCTGTCTGCAAGGACTGTGTCCCCTGGGAGAAGATTATTTAAAATTCCGCTAGACTCTGTTATGAGTTTGTCACTGGTCCGGCCTCCCCAACCTTTGGAAATAAAAGTGATGACTCCCTGAGGTGCTATTCCAATCAAATATTTAGCTGTGTTATGGTGCTTATACCGCGACCATGTCTGCGACCTTGGAAGCATTGACGAAGGGCGTTGAATGAATATCTCAAAACAGTCGATTATGACAGCGACGCTTGTCCCAAACGATTTTCTAAAAGCCATTGGCATGGTCTGCTGAAGTTGTTCACGGCTAGGCCAGTCCACAAGCTCCCTTAAACATGCATGCATGGTCTTGATCCAGCGGTCAAATATTCGTGTTGCTGTGGCTTGGCTGATCTGAAAGATAAAGTCAACAGTCTATTATGACAGCCACGTTTGTCCCAAACACTTTTCTGAAAGCCACTGGTTCATGAAGCAAACGGGACCACCTTGTCACCGAGTGTGAACCCTCAAGAACATGATGCAACTGTAAATAAGCGCTTGCAACGATACTCAGTGCAACCAATCCACTTACCTCAAATCTATAAGCCAGGTCCTGCAAGGCCGCTCCCAATCGCAGCCTCATTAGGGTTAGCACAAACTCTTGGAATTTTGCAAGAGCATTGTTTGCCCTGTGTGGCACACTACTCTCGACAAGAGTAAACAGTGCAATCAGAACAGTATAGCTTGGTAGGCCCGTGTAAAATTGCACACGGCTGTCATCATGCTCCAAAGACGCTTTCGATAGCTGAAGTGTGTCTAGAGAGCCTTTCACCTGCTGCAACTCGGTGCGTAGAGCCTGATTATCGGCTTCAAAACATTTCAGAATGCTTCCTGTAATGTCTGTTTGGGTTTCAGCATCTTTTAGTGCTGAAATAAATGTACAGGCAATACATTACTATGCATTCGTCATATTCAGATGCACGGTGCTTGAAATATTTGTCACTGTACTTACATGAAGTGGTGTTGACTGAAGCTTCAGCTGTTGCAGTGGTGGCTTGAACAGCAGTTTCAGAAAACTTTACATCTGATAAAGAATGCGAGATAGTGACTCTTAGAATCACTTATGTTGAACACTTCTGGTTTGCTCCAACTGAACGAATGCAGTACTTACAAGATGAGGCATCCACAGCAGCTCCAACAGTAGAACCAGATGAGGCCCTGCCTACCTCGGGTGATGGCACAAATGGTGGGCCTGCAGCGAGTTGTTGTCAATAATTGAAGTAATGTTCTTAAAGTACTCAGGTCCTTAGCAACTGTGCGAACACAGATCACTTACAATATAAGTCAGCTGCCGTATCATAATCTTCAGCTACTGGTGCAGCAGGTTGCAGGTTGAAACTGGTTACAGCTACTTTCAGCGTGGATTGGCCTGCATTGAAGTGTTGTCATTGGTAGTTCACAACCATGAACTTTGTTTCTGCAACAGCCTTGGTTTATCACTACTGCAAGTATCCTGTGCTCAGATAATGGGCCTACTGCTCCAGAAAGAGGGAAACAGCTAATAGTTTACACTGCAGGACTGCTGGATATGTGACACTGTTTACTGCAAGCAATTGGGTAGATGATGGGCATATAGTGAGGTTTTGTTATTTTTGCCAGAAAGACAAGTGACACCAAGATAGAAGGTATGCAACTTGCCACTACCTGCAAGATCAAATAACATAAGAAACATTATAATTCCATTACAATAATAATAATATCTGGGGTTTAACGACCCAAAACCACGATATAATTATGAGAGATGCTGTAGTGGAGGGCTCCGGAAATTTTGACCACCTGGGGTTCTTTAACATGCACCTAAATCTAAAAACACAAGCCTCGGCATTTTCACCTCCGTCGAAAATGCAGACAGCGGCCGGGATTCGATCCCGCGACCTTAGGGTCAACAGTTGAGCACCATAACCACTAGATCACCGTGGCGGGGCTATAATTTCATTCCATTACAAGCACACTGTGGTGTAAAATACTGCCTAGTATTATGGACAGCTTATATAGGTCACTGACCTGAACCGCTGTTGACTGTGCAATCAGATGCATGTGGCTCATCAGCTTCCTTGCCATGCACTGCAACGGGGCTCCCAAGTGGTGTGCCTGTATAAAAACAAGACGTTGAATGTAATTAAAGGAAACAGTCCCCTTTTATGAATAAGCCATGAACAGCTCGCATGGGGCACTGACCTGAACCGCTCTTGATTGTGCAATGAGATGTTAGTGGCTCATCAGCTTCCTTGTTATCCATTGCATTGGGGCTTCCAAGTGGCATGCCTGTATGAAAACAAGGTTCTATGAAGATGCTGCATGTCTTAAAGGAAAGTCTCCTTGTATGAATAAACCATTTTACCCGTGATAGTGCTGCACACAGTGCTCTGCTGCACATTCAATTTATTTGAGGACTGGAGAACTCTGCCATTGGCCTTAAGGATCTCCTTTGAGGTCGCAGCCCTCTTGCTACGTCGCTGGTGCCTGAAATAAAACGTAAAGCCTCTATGTGAAAACGTCTATGCTGCATTACTTCCACTGATGATTGGACCTCTACAACTGTTTGCTATTGGCAACAATACTTACCAGAGTTTTCACCATTTTATAAGCTACAACCTGCCTGCTCTCCGCTGAAACTATTATTCTCATAACAACTTCAACGTACCTATTGGCGCTCATAACTTGATGCTTGTGTAACTTATACTGCAGTTGCGTCACAGGCAATCCGAGTAACAGATAACTTTCGATAAATAATGCAAAAATGCTCAGGTTGCCTGGCTGTTAGCGGCCTTCTGCTGTTTAAAGAGCTACATAAAATGTAGCTGACATATCTACTACCACCTACCGTTTCTACTAGCACCTACTGAGGTCTCATTAATATTTTCCTGGCATGCGTGGTATTCAATGTTGCTTGGCAGTTGCGCAGTTCAAATTCGTTGTGCATTACCAAAAGTAGCTTATTCAAACATACCTTTCTTCGGATTTAGTACTTGAGTTAGTGTCATACCCCAGGTGCAAGCTCGGTGCCCAGTCCGGGTTTGTAACATCCATCAGGTAGGATGGCCTTCCTAAAAGTGTAAACGAGACTGTGTTAGCACAGCACAAAGTTGTAGAAAACTGTCACATTTCTAATATATATATACTCGTTGCAGTAGCAAGAAGTTCCACCATTACTTGGAGTCGAGCCACAACCACACGAAATAAATTCGGCACTGTTCTAAGGGCTCCTGCGCAAAATAATATGAAGCAACGGGATTAATAGCACAAGTTTCGCTTCCACAGCAACTTCAAAAAAACCAACGGGCATAATTTAGCCTGGCCATTAGTTCATTTCTGGAGTTTGCATGCCAAGAACACTTCGAGACAAGCCGCAGAAAGGGTTCTACACCACTTGGGGTTCATTAACCAAAGGGATATTCATTCACACAGACACCCGTGTGTTTCGAAAACGTGAAAACGCGGCTGCTGTGACTGAAAATTGATACCACGAACTCGCGCTTAGGAGCGCTTCGCTGGCAGCACAACGGCAGGTGTCTTAGCACTCCTGCAAGTTTGATTCAGAAGAAAAACAAACTCGGCACGCACCCCGTCTCCCATTACTGTTCATTTCTCGCCCTCCAGCTGCTATCGACATTTAGTACCAAGTGGCCCAATCTGCCACCCTTAGCAGGCAGGCTACACTAAACGGTATGATACAGTTACGAACTGCATTAGTGCGACGAATTCGTGACACATCTGCACGATACGTAGTGACACGCGCCAGCACTAAAGAAAAAAGCAATGAGCTCAGCGCAAATTGTTTCCGCAGCTCTTTTGTTTTGGGTGTGCAAGCGTCCCTATTTAGGATAATTACGCTTGCACAACTAGCTTCAAGTTCGCTACCTAAAACAAGCCTTCAAACGTTTTGCAAACTACAAACGCTACAGCATTACTAGCGTCGACCAACATACGCCAACCAATCTATGAAATTATGAAAAGAACGACAAATATTCACTCACCAGAAACGAAGTGCTCGCTGCAGACCTTGTAGTGAGTAGCGTTTCTATTAATGTCTCCACGGTTGAGGCGACGAAACCATTCTGCCCGACGTTTCGTTGAGATCTCGAGGGTCTGATTGCACTGGCGACGAATAACAGTCGGAACGGAAAAAAGCAGACCTTCTTCGTGTTCTCACTAGAGTCAGCTTTCCGCCTTGACTCGTTGTTGCATCCCAACACAGCACAATTAACCATCTTTGAAAATCTAGTCGATGACTCCAAATTTCAATGCTCAGCGCTATGCTTGACAGCACCACGAACGAAAGCATTCCCCCAAAAACATGGCGACAGGAAGCGGAAGTCTCGCCTCGCCTTTCCCGTCATGCCTCAATGGAGCGCAGCCAGGCGCAGCGTTGCTTACACGTGAATACCACGTATA